>OX336894.1:27211386-27235672 GCA_946959425.1 Argyrosomus regius
GCCAGAGACACGGAAAGACACCCAGAAAAAGACACAGATAGACAGATAAACAGACAGAGACACGGACAGACTGACAGACAGAGAAACAGAGAGACAACCAGACAGAGAAACAGACAGAAACGCATGTAGACAGAGACACAGACAGACAGACAGACAGACAGACAGACAGACAGACAGACAGACAGACAGACAGACAGACGGACGGACGGACGGACGGACGGACACGGACAGACACGGACAGACACGGACAGAGACAAGGAAAGACACCCAAAAAAAGACACACACAGATAGATAGACAGACAGAGACACGGACAGACTGACACCCAGACAGACAGAGACACGGACAGACTGACAGACAGAGAAACAGATAAACACCCAGGTAGACAGAGACACAGAGAAACACCCAGGTAGACAGAGACACAGAGAAACAGACAGAGACACAGACACACACACACACACACACACACACACACGGACAGAGTGACACCCAGACAGACAGACAGACAGACACGGACAGACTGACACCCAGACAGACAGAGACAAGGAAAGACGCCCGAAAAAAGACACACACAGATAGATAGACAGACAGAGACACGGACAGACTGACAGACAGAGAAACAGATAAACACCCAGGTAGACAGACACACAGAGAAACAGACAGAGACACAGACAGAGACCCAGAAAAAGACACAGACAGACACACACACACACACACACACGGACAGAGTGACACCCAGACAGACAGAGACACGGACGGACAGACAGACAGACAGACACGGACAGACAGACACCCAGACAGCCAATGACACGGAAAGACACCCAGAAAAAGACACAGACAGACAGATGGACAGACAGACAGAGACACGGACAGACTGACAGACAGAGAAACAGAGAGACAACCAGACAGAGAAACAGAGACATGAAACGCATGTAGACAGAGACACAGACAGAAAAGCAGAAAAAGACACAGACAGACAGAGACACAGAAAGACAGAGACACGGAAAGACACCCAGACAGACAGAGACATGGACAGACTGACAGACAGAGAAACAGAGAGACAACCAGACAGACAGACAGACAGAGAAACAGACTGACTGAGACACAGGTAAACAGACAGAGACACAGACAGACACCCAGACAGGCAGAGACACGGAAAGACACCCAGAAAAAGAGACACCCAGGCAGACAAAGAGACAGACAGACAGAGACACAGAGGCATGGACAGACTGACAGTCATACAGACAGAGACACGGACAGACAGAGACACAGATAGACAGACAGATAGACAGATAGAGACACAGACAGACACCCAGGCAGACAGAGACACAGACAGACACCCAGAAAAAGACACAGACAGACAGACAGACAGACAGAGACAGACTCACACCCAGACAGACAGAAGAACGGAAAGACACCCAGGCAGACAGAGACACAGACAGACAGACAGACAGACAGACAGAGACAGAGACACAGACACAGACAGACTGACACCCAGACAGACAGAGACACGGACAGAAACACCCAGACAGACAGAGACACGGAAAGACACCCAGAAAAAGACACAGACAGACAAACAGACAGACAGACAGACAGATAGAGACACGGACAGACTGACACCTAGACAGACAGAGACACTGACAGAAACACCCAGACAGACAGACACATGGAAAGACACCCAGAAAAAGACACAGACAGACAAACAGACAGACAGATAGAGACACGGACAGACTGACACCTAGATAGACAGAGACATGGACAGACAGACACCCAGACAGACAGACAGACAGACAGACAGAGAAACAGACTGACTGAGACACAGGTAAACAGACAGAGACACAGACAGACACCCAGACAGGCAGAGACACGGAAAGACACCCAGAAAAAGAGACACCCAGGCAGACAAAGAGACAGACAGACAGAGACACAGAGGCATGGACAGACTGAGACACAGATAGACAGACAGATAGACAGATAGAGACACAGACAGACACCCAGGCAGACAGAGACACAGACAGACACCCAGAAAAAGACACAGACAGACAGACAGACAGACAGAGACAGACTGACACCCAGACAGACAGAAGAACGGAAAGACACCCAGGCAGACAGAGACACAGACAGACAGACAGACAGACAGAGACACAGACACAGACACAGACAGACTGACACCCAGACAGACAGAGACACGGACAGAAACACCCAGACAGACAGAGACACGGAAAGACACCCAGAAAAAGACACAGACAGACAAACAGACAGACAGACAGACAGATAGAGACACGGACAGACTGACACCTAGACAGACAGAGACACTGACAGAAACACCCAGACAGACAGACACATGGAAAAACACCCAGAAAAAGACACAGACAGACAAACAGACAGACAGATAGAGACACGGACAGACTGACACCTAGATAGACAGAGACATGGACAGACAGACACCCAGACAGACAGAGACAAGGAAAGACACCCAGAAAAAGACACACACAGATAGATAGACAGACAGAGACACGGACAGACTGACAGACAGAGAAACAGATAAACACCCAGGTAGACAGAGACACAGAGAGACAGACAGAAACGCATGTAGACAGAGACACAGACAGAAACCCAGAAAAAGACACAGAGAGACAGACAGACACACGGACAGACTGACACCCAGACAGACAGAGACACGGACAGACAGACAGACAGACAGACAGACAGACAGTCAGAGACATGGAAAGACACCCAGGAAAAGACACAGACAGACAGACAGACAGAGACATGGACAGACAGACACCCAGACAGCCAGAGACACGGAAAGACACCCAGAAAAAGACACAGACAGACAGATAGACACGGACAGACAGACACCCAGACAGCCAGAGACACGGAAAGACACCCAGAAAAAGACACAGATGGACAGATAAACGGACAGAGACACGGACAGACTGACAGACAGAGAAACAGAGAGACAACCAGACAGAGAAACAGACAGAAACGCATGTAGACAGAGACACAGACAGAAACCCAGAAAAAGACACAGACAGACAGAGACACAGAAAGACACCCAGGCAGACAGACACACAGACAGATAGACAGACAGGCAGAGACACGGAAAGACACCCAGAAAAAGAGACAGACAGACACCCAGGCAGACAGAGAGACAGACAGACAGAGAGACAGAGGCATGGACAGACTGACAGTCATACAGACAGAGACACGGACAGACAGAGACACAGACAGACAAACTGATAGAGACACAGACAGACACCCAGGCAGACAGAGACACAGATAGACAGACAGACAGACAGACAGACACCCAGACAGACAGACAGACAGACAGACAGAGACACAACCAGACAGAGAAACAGACAGAAACGCATGTAGACAGAGACACAGACAGAAACCCAGAAAAAGACAGAGACAGAAAGAGACACAGAGAGATAGACAGACACAGACAGACAGAGAGACAGACAGAGACACAACCACACAGAGAAACAGACAGAAACGCATGTAGACAGAGACACAGACAGAAACCCAGAAAAAGACAGAGACAGACAGAGACACAGACAGACAGACAGACAGACAGAGACACGGCCAGACTGACAGACAGAGAAACAGAGACAACCAGACAGAGACACAGACAGAAACCCAGAAAAACACACATACAGACAGAGACACGGACAGACAGAGAAACAGACAGACAGATAGACAGATAGAGACACATACAGACAAACAGACAGATAGACAGATAGAGACACGGACAGACAGAAACACAGACAGACACCCAGGCAGACACCCAGAAAATAACAGACACCCAGGCAGACAGAGACACGGACAGACACCCAGAAAAAGACACAGACAGACACCCAGGCACACAGAGACACAGACAGACACCCAGAAAAAGACACAGACAGACGCCCAGGCAGACAGAGAGACAGAGCGACAGAGGCACGGACAGACTGACACTCATACAGACAGAGACACGGACAGACAGACACCCAGACAGGCAGAGACACAGAAAGACACCCAGAAAAAGAGACAGACAGACAGGCAGACAGAGACACAGACAGATAGGAAGACACCCACCCAGACAGACAGAGACCCATACAGACAGAGACACAGACAGAAACACAGACAGCAGACACCCAGAAAAAGACTCAGACAGATAGACAGACAGAAAGACAGACAGACTTAGACACGGACAGACAGAGACACAGACAGACAGGCAGACAGACACCCAGGCAGACACCCAGAAAATAACAGACACCCAGGCAGACAGAGACACGGACAGACACCCAGGCAGACAGAGACACATACAGATAGACAGATAGACAAACAGACACCCAAACAGACACCCAGACAGACAGAGACACAGAAAGACACCCAGACAGATAGAGACATAGACTGACAGACAAACAGACATAGACACAAACAGACAGATAGACAGACACCCAGACAGACACTCACAGACAGAGACCCAGAAAGGCACCCAGAAAAAGACACAGACAGACAGACACCCAGACAGACACACAGACAGACAGACACCCAGCAGACAGAGACACATACAGATAGACAGAGAGACAGACAGACTGACACCCAGACAGATAGAGACACAGACAGGCAGAGACACGGAAAGGCACCCAGAAAAAGACACAGACAGACTGACACCCAGACAGACAGAGACACGGACAGAAACACCCAGACAGACAGAGACACGGAAAGACACCCAGAAAAAGACACAGACAGACAAACAGACAGACAGACAGACAGATAGAGACACGGACAGACTGACACCTAGACAGACAGAGACACTGACAGAAACACCCAGACAGACAGACACATGGAAAGACACCCAGAAAAAGACACAGACAGACAAACAGACAGACAGATAGAGACACGGACAGACTGACACCTAGATAGACAGAGACATGGACAGACAGACACCCAGACAGACAGACAGACAGACAGAGAAACAGACTGACTGAGACACAGGTAAACAGACAGAGACACAGACAGACACCCAGACAGGCAGAGACACGGAAAGACACCCAGAAAAAGAGACACCCAGGCAGACAAAGAGACAGACAGACAGAGACACAGAGGCATGGACAGACTGAGACACAGATAGACAGACAGATAGACAGATAGAGACACAGACAGACACCCAGGCAGACAGAGACACAGACAGACACCCAGAAAAAGACACAGACAGACAGACAGACAGACAGAGACAGACTGACACCCAGACAGACAGAAGAACGGAAAGACACCCAGGCAGACAGAGACACAGACAGACAGACAGACAGACAGACAGACAGAGACACAGACACAGACACAGACAGACTGACACCCAGACAGACAGAGACACGGACAGAAACACCCAGACAGACAGAGACACGGAAAGACACCCAGAAAAAGACACAGACAGACAAACAGACAGACAGACAGACAGATAGAGACACGGACAGACTGACACCTAGACAGACAGAGACACTGACAGAAACACCCAGACAGACACACACATGGAAAAACACCCAGAAAAAGACACAGACAGACAAACAGACAGACAGATAGAGACACGGACAGACTGACACCTAGATAGACAGAGACATGGACAGACAGACACCCAGACAGACAGAGACAAGGAAAGACACCCAGAAAAAGACACACACAGATAGATAGACAGACAGAGACACGGACAGACTGACAGACAGAGAAACAGATAAACACCCAGGTAGACAGAGACACAGAGAGACAGACAGAAACGCATGTAGACAGAGACACAGACAGAAACCCAGAAAAAGACACAGAGAGACAGACAGACACACGGACAGACTGACACCCAGACAGACAGAGACACGGACAGACAGACAGACAGACAGACAGACAGACAGACAGACAGACAGACAGACAGACAGTCAGAGACATGGAAAGACACCCAGGAAAAGACACAGACAGACAGACAGACAGAGACATGGACAGACAGACACCCAGACAGCCAGAGACACGGAAAGACACCCAGAAAAAGACACAGACAGACAGATAGACACGGACAGACAGACACCCAGACAGCCAGAGACACGGAAAGACACCCAGAAAAAGACACAGATGGACAGATAAACGGACAGAGACACGGACAGACTGACAGACAGAGAAACAGAGAGACAACCAGACAGAGAAACAGACAGAAACGCATGTAGACAGAGACACAGACAGAAACCCAGAAAAAGACACAGACAGACAGAGACACAGAAAGACACCCAGGCAGACAGACACACAGACAGATAGACAGACAGGCAGAGACACGGAAAGACACCCAGAAAAAGAGACAGACAGACACCCAGGCAGACAGAGAGACAGACAGACAGAGGCATGGACAGACTGACAGTCATACAGACAGAGACACGGACAGACAGAGACACAGACAGACAAACTGATAGAGACACAGACAGACACCCAGGCAGACAGAGACACAGATAGACAGACAGACAGACAGACAGACACCCAGACAGACAGACAGACAGACACCCAGACAGACAGACAGACAGACAGACAGAGACACAACCAGACAGAGAAACAGACAGAAACGCATGTAGACAGAGACACAGACAGAAACCAAGAAAAAGACAGAGACAGAAAGAGACACAGAGAGATAGACAGACACAGACAGACAGAGAGACAGACAGAGACACAACCACACAGAGAAACAGACAGAAACGCATGTAGACAGAGACACAGACAGAAACCCAGAAAAAGACAGAGACAGACAGAGACACAGACAGACAGACAGACAGACAGAGACACGGCCAGACTGACAGACAGAGAAACAGAGACAACCAGACAGAGACACAGACAGAAACCCAGAAAAACACACATACAGACAGAGACACGGACAGACAGAGAAACAGACAGACAGATAGACAGATAGAGACACATACAGACAAACAGACAGATAGACAGATAGAGACACGGACAGACAGAAACACAGACAGACACCCAGGCAGACACCCAGAAAATAACAGACACCCAGGCAGACAGAGACACGGACAGACACCCAGAAAAAGACACAGACAGACACCCAGGCACACAGAGACACAGACAGACACCCAGAAAAAGACACAGAGAGACGCCCAGGCAGACAGAGAGACAGAGCGACAGAGGCACGGACAGGCTGACACTCATACAAACAGAGACACGGACAGACAGACACCCAGACAGGCAGAGACACGGAAAGACACCCAAGAAAAGAGATAGACAGACAGATAGGCAGGCAGACGGAGACACAGACAGATAGGCAGACACCCACCCATACAGACAGAGACACAGACAGACACACAGATAGCAGACACCCAGAAAAAGACACAGACAGACAGATAGACAGACACAGACACAGAGACACAGAGAGACAACCAGACAGAGAAACAGACAGAAACGCATGTAGACAGAGACACAGACAGAAACGCATGTAGACAGAGACACAGACAGAAACGCATGTAGACAGAGACACAGACAGAAACGCATGTAGACAGAGACACAGACAGAAACCCAGAAAAAGACACAGACAGACAGAGACACAGAAAGACAGAGACACAGAAAGACACCCAGGCAGACAGACACACAGACAGATAGACAGACAGGCAGAGACACGGAAAGACACCCAGAAAAAGAGACAGACAGACACCCAGGCAGACAGAGAGACAGACAGACAGAGAGACAGAGGCATGGACAGACTGACAGTCATACAGACAGAGACACGGACAGACAGAGACACAGACAGACAGACTGACAGAGACACAGACAGACACCCAGGCAGACAGAGACACAGACAGAAACCCAGAAAAAGACACGGACAGAGTGACACCCAGTCAGACAGAGACACGGACGGACAGACAGACAGACAGACACGGACAGACAGACACCCAGACAGCCAGGGACACGGAAAGACACCGAGAAAAAGACACAGACAGACAGATAGACAGACACCCACCCATACAGACAGAGACACAGACAGACACACAGATAGCAGACACCCAGAAAAAGACACAGACAGACAGATAGACAGACACAGACACAGAGACACAGACAGACACCCAGACAGCCAGAGACACGGAAAGACACCCAGAAAAAGACACAGATAGACAGATAAACAGACAGAGACACGGACAGACTGACAGACAGAGAAACAGAGAGACAACCAGACAGAGAAACAGACAGAAACGCATGTAGACAGAGACACAGACAGACAGACAGACAGGCAGACAGGCAGACAGACGGACGGACGGACGGACACGGACGGACACGGACGGACACGGACGGACACGGACGGACACGGACAGACACGGACAGACACGGACAGACACGGACAGACACGGACAGACACGGACAGACACGGACAGACACGGACAGACACGGACAGAGACAAGGAAAGACACCCAAAAAAAGACACACACAGATAGATAGACAGACAGAGACACGGACAGACTGACACCCAGACAGACAGGGACACGGACAGACTGACAGACAGAGAAACAGATAAACACCCAGGTAGACAGAGACACAGAGAAACACCCAGGTAGACAGAGACACAGAGAAACAGACAGAGACACAGACAGACACACACACACACACACACACACGGACAGAGTGACACCCAGACAGACAGACAGACAGACACGGACAGACTGACACCCAGACAGACAGAGACAAGGAAAGACGCCCGAAAAAAGACACACACAGATAGATAGACAGACAGAGACACGGACAGACTGACAGACAGAGAAACAGATAAACACCCAGGTAGACAGACACACAGAGAAACAGACAGAGACACAGACAGAGACCCAGAAAAAGACACAGACAGACACACACACACACACACACACGGACAGAGTGACACCCAGACAGACAGAGACACGGACGGACAGACAGACAGACAGACACGGACAGACAGACACCCAGACAGCCAATGACACGGAAAGACACCCAGAAACAGACACAGACAGACAGATGGACAGACAGACAGAGACACGGACAGACTGACAGACAGAGAAACAGAGAGACAACCAGACAGAGAAACAGAGACATGAAACGCATGTAGACAGAGACACAGACAGAAAAGCAGAAAAAGACACAGACAGACAGAGACACAGAAAGACAGAGACACGGAAAGACACCCAGACAGACAGAGACATGGACAGACTGACAGACAGAGAAACAGAGAGACAACCAGACAGACAGACAGACAGAGAAACAGACTGACTGAGACACAGGTAAACAGACAGAGACACAGACAGACACCCAGACAGGCAGAGACACGGAAAGACACCCAGAAAAAGAGACACCCAGGCAGACAAAGAGACAGACAGACAGAGACACAGAGGCATGGACAGACTGACAGTCATACAGACAGAGACACGGACAGACAGAGACACAGATAGACAGACAGATAGACAGATAGAGACACAGACAGACACCCAGGCAGACAGAGACACAGACAGACACCCAGAAAAAGACACAGACAGACAGACAGACAGACAGAGACAGACTCACACCCAAACAGACAGAAGAACGGAAAGACACCCAGGCAGACAGAGACACAGACAGACAGACAGACAGACAGAGACACAGACACAGACACAGACAGACTGACACCCAGACAGACAGAGACACGGACAGAAACACCCAGACAGACAGAGACACGGAAAGACACCCAGAAAAAGACACAGACAGACAAACAGACAGACAGATAGAGACACGGACAGACTGACACCTAGATAGACAGAGACATGGACAGACAGACACCCAGACAGACAGACAGAGAAACAGACTGACTGAGACACAGGTAAACAGACAGAGACACAGACAGACACCCAGACAGGCAGAGACACGGAAAGACACCCAGAAAAAGAGACACCCAGGCAGACAAAGAGACAGACAGACAGAGACACAGAGGCATGGACAGACTGAGACACAGATAGACAGACAGATAGACAGATAGAGACACAGACAGACACCCAGGCAGACAGAGACACAGACAGACACCCAGAAAAAGACACAGACAGACAGACAGACAGACAGAGACAGACTGACACCCAGACAGACAGAAGAACGGAAAGACACCCAGGCAGACAGAGACACAGACAGACAGACAGACAGACAGAGACACAGACACAGACACAGACACAGACACAGACAGACTGACACCCAGACAGACAGAGACACGGACAGAAACACCCAGACAGACAGAGACACGGAAAGACACCCAGAAAAAGACACAGACAGACAAACAGACAGACAGACAGACAGATAGAGACACGGACAGACTGACACCTAGACAGACAGAGACACTGACAGAAACACCCAGACAGACACACACATGGAAAAACACCCAGAAAAAGACACAGACAGACAAACAGACAGACAGATAGAGACACGGACAGACTGACACCTAGATAGACAGAGACATGGACAGACAGACACCCAGACAGACAGAGACAAGGAAAGACACCCAGAAAAAGACACACACAGATAGATAGACAGACAGAGACACGGACAGACTGACAGACAGAGAAACAGATAAACACCCAGGTAGACAGAGACACAGAGAGACAGACAGAAACGCATGTAGACAGAGACACAGACAGAAACCCAGAAAAAGACACAGAGAGACAGACAGACACACGGACAGACTGACACCCAGACAGACAGAGACACGGACAGACAGACAGACAGACAGACAGACAGACAGACAGTCAGAGACATGGAAAGACACCCAGGAAAAGACACAGACAGACAGACAGACAGAGACATGGACAGACAGACACCCAGACAGCCAGAGACACGGAAAGACACCCAGAAAAAGACACAGACAGACAGATAGACACGGACAGACAGACACCCAGACAGCCAGAGACACGGAAAGACACCCAGAAAAAGACACAGATGGACAGATAAACGGACAGAGACACGGACAGACTGACAGACAGAGAAACAGAGAGACAACCAGACAGAGAAACAGACAGAAACGCATGTAGACAGAGACACAGACAGAAACCCAGAAAAAGACACAGACAGACAGAGACACAGAAAGACACCCAGGCAGACAGACACACAGACAGATAGACAGACAGGCAGAGACACGGAAAGACACCCAGAAAAAGAGACAGACAGACACCCAGGCAGACAGAGAGACAGACAGACAGAGGCATGGACAGACTGACAGTCATACAGACAGAGACACGGACAGACAGAGACACAGACAGACAAACTGATAGAGACACAGACAGACACCCAGGCAGACAGAGACACAGATAGACAGACAGACAGACAGACAGACACCCAGACAGACAGACAGACAGACACCCAGACAGACAGACAGACAGAGACACAACCAGACAGAGAAACAGACAGAAACGCATGTAGACAGAGACACAGACAGAAACCCAGAAAAAGACAGAGACAGAAAGAGACACAGAGAGATAGACAGACACAGACAGACAGAGAGACAGACAGAGACACAACCACACAGAGAAACAGACAGAAACGCATGTAGACAGAGACACAGACAGAAACCCAGAAAAAGACAGAGACAGACAGAGACACAGACAGACAGACAGACAGACAGAGACACGGCCAGACTGACAGACAGAGAAACAGAGACAACCAGACAGAGACACAGACAGAAACCCAGAAAAACACACATACAGACAGAGACACGGACAGACAGAGAAACAGACAGACAGATAGACAGATAGAGACACATACAGACAAACACACAGATAGACAGATAGAGACACGGACAGACAGAAACACAGACAGACACCCAGGCAGACACCCAGAAAATAACAGACACCCAGGCAGACAGAGACACGGACAGACACCCAGAAAAAGACACAGACAGACACCCAGGCACACAGAGACACAGACAGACACCCAGAAAAAGACACAGACAGACGCCCAGGCAGACAGAGAGACAGAGCGACAGAGGCACGGACAGGCTGACACTCATACAAACAGAGACACGGACAGACAGACACCCAGACAGGCAGAGACACGGAAAGACACCCAAGAAAAGAGATAGACAGACAGATAGGCAGGCAGACGGAGACACAGACAGATAGGCAGACACCCACCCATACAGACAGAGACACAGACAGACACACAGATAGCAGACACCCAGAAAAAGACACAGACAGACAGATAGACAGACACAGACACAGAGACACAGAGAGACAACCAGACAGAGAAACAGACAGAAACGCATGTAGACAGAGACACAGACAGAAACGCATGTAGACAGAGACACAGACAGAAACGCATGTAGACAGAGACACAGACAGAAACGCATGTAGACAGAGACACAGACAGAAACCCAGAAAAAGACACAGACAGACAGAGACACAGAAAGACAGAGACACAGAAAGACACCCAGGCAGACAGACACACAGACAGATAGACAGACAGGCAGAGACACGGAAAGACACCCAGAAAAAGAGACAGACAGACACCCAGGCAGACAGAGAGACAGACAGACAGAGAGACAGAGGCATGGACAGACTGACAGTCATACAGACAGAGACACGGACAGACAGAGACACAGACAGACAGACTGACAGAGACACAGACAGACACCCAGGCAGACAGAGACACAGACAGAAACCCAGAAAAAGACACGGACAGAGTGACACCCAGTCAGACAGAGACACGGACGGACAGACAGACAGACAGACACGGACAGACAGACACCCAGACAGCCAGGGACACGGAAAGACACCGAGAAAAAGACACAGACAGACAGATAGACAGACACCCACCCATACAGACAGAGACACAGACAGACACACAGATAGCAGACACCCAGAAAAAGACACAGACAGACAGATAGACAGACACAGACACAGAGACACAGACAGACACCCAGACAGCCAGAGACACGGAAAGACACCCAGAAAAAGACACAGATAGACAGATAAACAGACAGAGACACGGACAGACTGACAGACAGAGAAACAGAGAGACAACCAGACAGAGAAACAGACAGAAACGCATGTAGACAGAGACACAGACAGACAGACAGACAGGCAGACAGGCAGACAGACGGACGGACGGACGGACACGGACGGACACGGACAGACACGGACAGACACGGACAGACACGGACAGACACGGACAGACACGGACAGAGACAAGGAAAGACACCCAAAAAAAGACACACACAGATAGATAGACAGACAGAGACACGGACAGACTGACACCCAGACAGACAGGGACACGGACAGACTGACAGACAGAGAAACAGATAAACACCCAGGTAGACAGAGACACAGAGAAACACCCAGGTAGACAGAGACACAGAGAAACAGACAGAGACACAGACAGACACACACACACACACACACACACGGACAGAGTGACACCCAGACAGACAGACAGACAGACACGGACAGACTGACACCCAGACAGACAGAGACAAGGAAAGACGCCCGAAAAAAGACACACACAGATAGATAGACAGACAGAGACACGGACAGACTGACAGACAGAGAAACAGATAAACACCCAGGTAGACAGACACACAGAGAAACAGACAGAGACACAGACAGAGACCCAGAAAAAGACACAGACAGACACACACACACACACACACACGGACAGAGTGACACCCAGACAGACAGAGACACGGACGGACAGACAGACAGACAGACACGGACAGACAGACACCCAGACAGCCAATGACACGGAAAGACACCCAGAAACAGACACAGACAGACAGATGGACAGACAGACAGAGACACGGACAGACTGACAGACAGAGAAACAGAGAGACAACCAGACAGAGAAACAGAGACATGAAACGCATGTAGACAGAGACACAGACAGAAAAGCAGAAAAAGACACAGACAGACAGAGACACAGAAAGACAGAGACACGGAAAGACACCCAGACAGACAGAGACATGGACAGACTGACAGACAGAGAAACAGAGAGACAACCAGACAGACAGACAGACAGAGAAACAGACTGACTGAGACACAGGTAAACAGACAGAGACACAGACAGACACCCAGACAGGCAGAGACACGGAAAGACACCCAGAAAAAGAGACACCCAGGCAGACAAAGAGACAGACAGACAGAGACACAGAGGCATGGACAGACTGACAGTCATACAGACAGAGACACGGACAGACAGAGACACAGATAGACAGACAGATAGACAGATAGAGACACAGACAGACACCCAGGCAGACAGAGACACAGACAGACACCCAGAAAAAGACACAGACAGACAGACAGACAGACAGAGACAGACTCACACCCAAACAGACAGAAGAACGGAAAGACACCCAGGCAGACAGAGACACAGACAGACAGACAGACAGACAGAGACACAGACACAGACACAGACAGACTGACACCCAGACAGACAGAGACACGGACAGAAACACCCAGACAGACAGAGACACGGAAAGACACCCAGAAAAAGACACAGACAGACAAACAGACAGACAGATAGAGACACGGACAGACTGACACCTAGATAGACAGAGACATGGACAGACAGACACCCAGACAGACAGACAGACAGAGAAACAGACTGACTGAGACACAGGTAAACAGACAGAGACACAGACAGACACCCAGACAGGCAGAGACACGGAAAGACACCCAGAAAAAGAGACACCCAGGCAGACAAAGAGACAGACAGACAGAGACACAGAGGCATGGACAGACTGAGACACAGATAGACAGACAGATAGACAGATAGAGACACAGACAGACACCCAGGCAGACAGAGACACAGACAGACACCCAGAAAAAGACACAGACAGACAGACAGACAGACAGAGACAGACTGACACCCAGACAGACAGAAGAACGGAAAGACACCCAGGCAGACAGAGACACAGACAGACAGACAGACAGACAGAGACACAGACACAGACACAGACACAGACACAGACAGACTGACACCCAGACAGACAGAGACACGGACAGAAACACCCAGACAGACAGAGACACGGAAAGACACCCAGAAAAAGACACAGACAGACAAACAGACAGACAGACAGACAGATAGAGACACGGACAGACTGACACCTAGACAGACAGAGACACTGACAGAAACACCCAGACAGACACACACATGGAAAAACACCCAGAAAAAGACACAGACAGACAAACAGACAGACAGATAGAGACACGGACAGACTGACACCTAGATAGACAGAGACATGGACAGACAGACACCCAGACAGACAGAGACAAGGAAAGACACCCAGAAAAAGACACACACAGATAGATAGACAGACAGAGACACGGACAGACTGACAGACAGAGAAACAGATAAACACCCAGGTAGACAGAGACACAGAGAGACAGACAGAAACGCATGTAGACAGAGACACAGACAGAAACCCAGAAAAAGACACAGAGAGACAGACAGACACACGGACAGACTGACACCCAGACAGACAGAGACACGGACAGACAGACAGACAGACAGACAGACAGACAGTCAGAGACATGGAAAGACACCCAGGAAAAGACACAGACAGACAGACAGACAGAGACATGGACAGACAGACACCCAGACAGCCAGAGACACGGAAAGACACCCAGAAAAAGACACAGACAGACAGATAGAGACACGGACAGACAGACACCCAGACAGCCAGAGACACGGAAAGACACCCAGAAAAAGACACAGATGGACAGATAAACGGACAGAGACACGGACAGACTGACAGACAGAGAAACAGAGAGACAACCAGACAGAGAAACAGACAGAAACGCATGTAGACAGAGACACAGACAGAAACCCAGAAAAAGACACAGACAGACAGAGACACAGAAAGACACCCAGGCAGACAGACACACAGACAGATAGACAGACAGGCAGAGACACGGAAAGACACCCAGAAAAAGAGACAGACAGACACCCAGGCAGACAGAGAGACAGACAGACAGAGGCATGGACAGACTGACAGTCATACAGACAGAGACACGGACAGACAGAGACACAGACAGACAAACTGATAGAGACACAGACAGACACCCAGGCAGACAGAGACACAGATAGACAGACAGACAGACAGACAGACACCCAGACAGACAGACAGACAGACACCCCAGACAGACAGACAGACAGAGACACAACCAGACAGAGAAACAGACAGAAACGCATGTAGACAGAAACACAGACAGAAACCCAGAAAAAGACAGAGACAGAAAGAGACACAGAGAGATAGACAGACAGACAGAGAGACAGACAGAGACACAACCACACAGAGAAACAGACAGAAACGCATGTAGACAGAGACACAGACAGAAACCCAGAAAAAGACAGAGACAGACAGAGACACAGACAGACAGACAGACAGACAGAGACACGGCCAGACTGACAGACAGAGAAACAGAGACAACCAGACAGAGACACAGACAGAAACCCAGAAAAACACACATACAGACAGAGACACGGACAGACAGAGAAACAGACAGACAGATAGACAGATAGAGACACATACAGACAAACAGACAGATAGACAGATAGAGACACGGACAGACAGAAACACAGACAGACACCCAGGCAGACACCCAGAAAATAACAGACACCCAGGCAGACAGAGACACGGACAGACACCCAGAAAAAGACACAGACAGACACCCAGGCACACAGAGACACAGACAGACACCCAGAAAAAGACACAGACAGACGCCCAGGCAGACAGAGAGACAGAGCGACAGAGGCACGGACAGGCTGACACTCATACAAACAGAGACACGGACAGACAGACACCCAGACAGGCAGAGACACGGAAAGACACCCAAGAAAAGAGATAGACAGACAGATAGGCAGGCAGACGGAGACACAGACAGATAGGCAGACACCCACCCATACAGACAGAGACACAGACAGACACACAGATAGCAGACACCCAGAAAAAGACACAGACAGACAGATAGACAGACACAGACACAGAGACACAGAGAGACAACCAGACAGAGAAACAGACAGAAACGCATGTAGACAGAGACACAGACAGAAACGCATGTAGACAGAGACACAGACAGAAACGCATGTAGACAGAGACACAGACAGAAACGCATGTAGACAGAGACACAGACAGAAACCCAGAAAAAGACACAGACAGACAGAGACACAGAAAGACAGAGACACAGAAAGACACCCAGGCAGACAGACACACAGACAGATAGACAGACAGGCAGAGACACGGAAAGACACCCAGAAAAAGAGACAGACAGACACCCAGGCAGACAGAGAGACAGACAGACAGAGAGACAGAGGCATGGACAGACTGACAGTCATACAGACAGAGAAACGGACAGACAGAGACACACACAGACAGACAGACTGACAGAGACACAGACAGACACCCAGGCAGACAGAGACACAGACAGACACCCAGAAAAAGACACAGATAGACACCCAGGCAGACAGAGAGACAGACAGACAGAGAGACAGAGGCACGGACAGACTGACACTCATACAGGCAGAGACACGGAAAGACACCCAGAAAAAGAGACAGACAGACATCCAGGCAGACAGAGAGACAGAGGCACGGACAGACTGACACTCATACAGACAGAGACACGGACAGACAGACACCCAGACAGGCAGAGACACAGAAAGACACCCAGAAAAAGAGACAGACAGACAGGCAGACAGAGACACAGACAGATAGGAAGACACCCACCCAGACAGACAGAGACCCATACAGACAGAGACACAGACAGAAACACAGACAGCAGACACCCAGAAAAAGACTCAGACAGATAGACAGACAGAAAGACAGACAGACTTAGACACGGACAGACAGAGACACAGACAGACAGGCAGACAGACACCCAGGCAGACACCCAGAAAATAACAGACACCCAGGCAGACAGAGACACGGACAGACACCCAGAAAAAGACACAGACAGACACCCAGGCACACAGAGACACAGACAGACACCCAGAAAAAGAGACAGACAGACAGGCAGACAGAGACACATACAGATAGACAGATAGACAAACAGACACCCAAACAGACACCCAGACAGACAGAGACACAGAAAGACACCCAGACAGATAGAGACATAGACTGACAGACAAACAGACATAGACACAAACAGACAGATAGACAGACACCCAGACAGACACTCACAGACAGAGACCCAGAAAGGCACCCAGAAAAAGACACAGACAGACAGACACCCAGACAGACACACAGACAGACAGACACCCAGCAGACAGAGACACATACAGATAGACAGAGAGACAGACAGACTGACACCCAGACAGATAGAGACACAGACAGGCAGAGACTCGGAAAGGCACCCAGAAAAAGACACAGACAGACTGACACCCAGACAGACAGAGACACGGACAGAAACACCCAGACAGACAGAGACACGGAAAGACACCCAGAAAAAGACACAGACAGACAAACAGACAGACAGACAGACAGATAGAGACACGGACAGACTGACACCTAGACAGACAGAGACACTGACAGAAACACCCAGACAGACAGACACATGGAAAGACACCCAGAAAAAGACACAGACAGACAAACAGACAGACAGATAGAGACACGGACAGACTGACACCTAGATAGACAGAGACATGGACAGACAGACACCCAGACAGACAGACAGACAGACAGAGAAACAGACTGACTGAGACACAGGTAAACAGACAGAGACACAGACAGACACCCAGACAGGCAGAGACACGGAAAGACACCCAGAAAAAGAGACACCCAGGCAGACAAAGAGACAGACAGACAGAGACACAGAGGCATGGACAGACTGAGACACAGATAGACAGACAGATAGACAGATAGAGACACAGACAGACACCCAGGCAGACAGAGACACAGACAGACACCCAGAAAAAGACACAGACAGACAGACAGACAGACAGAGACAGACTGACACCCAGACAGACAGAAGAACGGAAAGACACCCAGGCAGACAGAGACACAGACAGACAGACAGACAGACAGACAGACAGACAGAGACACAGACACAGACACAGACAGACTGACACCCAGACAGACAGAGACACGGACAGAAACACCCAGACAGACAGAGACACGGAAAGACACCCAGAAAAAGACACAGACAGACAAACAGACAGACAGACAGACAGATAGAGACACGGACAGACTGACACCTAGACAGACAGAGACACTGACAGAAACACCCAGACAGACAGACACATGGAAAAACACCCAGAAAAAGACACAGACAGACAAACAGACAGACAGATAGAGACACGGACAGACTGACACCTAGATAGACAGAGACATGGACAGACAGACACCCAGACAGACAGAGACAAGGAAAGACACCCAGAAAAAGACACACACAGATAGATAGACAGACAGAGACACGGACAGACTGACAGACAGAGAAACAGATAAACACCCAGGTAGACAGAGACACAGAGAGACAGACAGAAACGCATGTAGACAGAGACACAGACAGAAACCCAGAAAAAGACACAGAGAGACAGACAGACACACGGACAGACTGACACCCAGACAGACAGAGACACGGACAGACAGACAGACAGACAGACAGACAGTCAGAGACATGGAAAGACACCCAGGAAAAGACACAGACAGACAGACAGACAGAGACATGGACAGACAGACACCCAGACAGCCAGAGACACGGAAAGACACCCAGAAAAAGACACAGACAGACAGATAGACAGCCAGAGACACGGACAGACAGACACCCAGACAGCCAGAGACACGGAAAGACACCCAGAAAAAGACACAGATGGACAGATAAACGGACAGAGACACGGACAGACTGACAGACAGAGAAACAGAGAGACAACCAGACAGAGAAACAGACAGAAACGCATGTAGACAGAGACACAGACAGAAACCCAGAAAAAGACACAGACAGACAGAGACACAGAAAGACACCCAGGCAGACAGACACACAGACAGATAGACAGACAGGCAGAGACACGGAAAGACACCCAGAAAAAGAGACAGACAGACACCCAGGCAGACAGAGAGACAGACAGACAGAGAGACAGAGACATGGACAGACTGACAGTCATACAGACAGAGACACGGACAGACAGAGACACAGACAGACAAACTGATAGAGACACAGACAGACACCCAGGCAGACAGAGACACAGATAGACAGACAGACAGACAGACACCCAGACAGACAGACAGACAGACACCCAGACAGACAGACAGACAGACAGAGACACAACCAGACAGAGAAACAGACAGAAACGCATGTAGACAGAGACACAGACAGAAACCCAGAAAAAGACAGAGACAGAAAGAGACACAGAGAGATAGACAGACACAGACAGACAGAGAGACAGACAGAGACACAACCACACAGAGAAACAGACAGAAACGCATGTAGACAGAGACACAGACAGAAACCCAGAAAAAGACAGAGACAGACAGAGACACAGACAGACAGACAGACAGACAGAGACACGGCCAGACTGACAGACAGAGAAACAGAGACAACCAGACAGAGACACAGACAGAAACCCAGAAAAACACACATACAGACAGAGACACGGACAGACAGAGAAACAGACAGACAGATAGACAGATAGAGACACATACAGACAAACAGACAGATAGACAGATAGAGACACGGACAGACAGAAACACAGACAGACACCCAGGCAGACACCCAGAAAATAACAGACACCCAGGCAGACAGAGACACGGACAGACACCCAGAAAAAGACACAGACAGACACCCAGGCACACAGAGACACAGACAGACACCCAGAAAAAGACACAGACAGACGCCCAGGCAGACAGAGAGACAGAGCGACAGAGGCACGGACAGGCTGACACTCATACAGACAGAGACACGGACAGACAGACACCCAGACAGGCAGAGACACGGAAAGACACCCAAGAAAAGAGATAGACAGACAGATAGGCAGGCAGACGGAGACACAGACAGATAGGCAGACACCCACCCATACAGACAGAGACACAGACAGACACACAGATAGCAGACACCCAGAAAAAGACACAGACAGACAGATAGACAGACACAGACACAGAGACACAGAGAGACAACCAGACAGAGAAACAGACAAAAAAACGCATGTAGACAGAGACACAGACAGAAACGCATGTAGACAGAGACACAGACAGAAACCCAGAAAAAGACACAGACAGACAGAGACACAGAAAGACAGAGACACAGAAAGACACCCAGGCAGACAGACACACAGACAGATAGACAGACAGGCAGAGACACGGAAAGACACCCAGAAAAAGAGACAGACAGACACCCAGGCAGACAGAGAGACAGACAGACAGAGAGACAGAGGCATGGACAGACTGACAGTCATACAGACAGAGACACGGACAGACAGAGACACAGACAGACAGACTGACAGAGACACAGACAGACACCCAGGCAGACAGAGACACAGACAGACACCCAGAAAAAGACACAGATAGACACCCAGGCAGACAGAGAGACAGACAGACAGAGAGACAGAGGCACGGACAGACTGACACTCATACAGGCAGAGACACGGAAAGACACCCAGAAAAAGAGACAGACAGACATCCAGGCAGACAGAGAGACAGAGGCACGGACAGACTGACACTCATACAGACAGAGACACGGACAGACAGACACCCAGACAGGCAGAGACACAGAAAGACACCCAGAAAAAGAGACAGACAGACAGGCAGACAGAGACACAGACAGATAGGAAGACACCCACCCAGACAGACAGAGACCCATACAGACAGAGACACAGACAGAAACACCCAGACAGCAGACACCCAGAAAAAGACTCAGACAGATAGACAGACAGAAAGACAGACAGACTTAGACACGGACAGACAGAGACACAGACAGACAGGCAGACAGACACCCAGGCAGACACCCAGAAAATAACAGACACCCAGGCAGACAGAGACACGGACAGACACCCAGAAAAAGACACAGACAGACACCCAGGCACACAGAGACACAGACAGACACCCAGAAAAAGAGACAGACAGACAGACAGGCAGACAGAGACACATACAGATAGACAGATAGACAAACAGACACCCAAACAGACACCCAGACAGACAGAGACACAGAAAGACACCCAGACAGATAGAGACATAGACTGACAGACAAACAGACATAGACACAAACAGACAGATAGACAGACACCCAGACAGACACTCACAGACAGAGACCCAGAAAGGCACCCAGAAAAAGACACAGACAGACAGACACCCAGACAGACACACAGACAGACAGACACCCAGCAGACAGAGACACATACAGATAGACAGAGAGACAGACAGACTGACACCCAGACAGATAGAGACACAGACAGGCAGAGACACGGAAAGGCACCCAGAAAAAGACACAGACAGACAGACAGACAGACAGACAGAGACACAGACAGGTGACACCCAGGCAGACAGAGACACGGAAAGAGACACCCAGACAGACAGAGACACAGAAAGACACCCAGGACAGACAGACAGACAGACAGACAGAGACACAGACAGACGACACCGAGACAGACAGACACACTGACAGAAACACACAGACAGACAGACACATGGAAAGACACCCAGAAAGAGACACAGACAGACAACACAGACAGACAGACAGAGACACAGACAGACTTTGGACTACACAGATAGAATTTCATTTGATTTGACATGTTTGACAGACAGACACCCAGACAGACAGACAGACAGACAGAGAAACAGACAGACGAGACACAAACAGACAGAGACACAGACAGACACCCAGACAGACAGAGACGACAGACAGACACCCAGACAAACAGACAGACACCCAGGCAGACAAAGAGACAGACAGACAGAGACACAGAGGCATGGACAGACTGAGACACAGACAGACAGACAGATAGACAGACAGAGACACAGACAGACACCCAGGCAGACAGAGACACAGACAGACACCCAGAAAAAGACACAGACAGACAGAGACACAGACAGACAGACAGACAGACAGAGACACGGCCAGACAGACAGACAGAGAAACAGAAAGACACCCAGGCAGACAGAGACACAGACAGACAGACAGAACACACACAGACAGACAGAGACACAGACACAGACACAGACAGACAGACACCCAGACAGACAGAGACACAGACAGACAAACACACATAGACAGACAGAGACACGGACAGACAGACACACAGACAGAAAGACAGGCAGACACCCAGACAAACAGACAGACAGACAGGCAGACAGAGACACGGACAGATGACACCTACAGACAAAGACACAGACAGAAACACCCAGACACACAGACACATGGAAAAACACCCAGAAAAAGACACAGACAGACGCCCAGGCAGACAGACAGACAGAGCGACAGAGACACGGACAGACTGACACTCATATAGACAGAGACATGGACAGACAGACACCCAGACAGGCAGAGACACAGAAAGACACCCAGAAAAAGAGACAGACAGACAGAAGACAGACAGAGACACAGACAGACTACAGACAGGAAACAGACAACCACCCAGACAGACAGAGACCCATACAGACAGAGACACAGACAGAAACACAGACAGCAGAGACACAGACAGAAACAGACTCAGACAGATAGACAGACAGAAAGACAGACAGACTTAGACACGGACAGACAGAGACACAGACAGACAGGCAGACAGACACCCAGGCAGACACCCAGAAAATAACAGACACCCAGGCAGACAGAGACACGGACAGACACCCAGGCAGACAGAGACACATACAGACAGACAGATACACAAACAGACACCCAAACAGACACCCAGACAGACAGAGACACAGAAAGACACCCAGACAGATAGAGACATAGACTGACAGACAAACAGACATAGACACAAACAGACAGATAGACAGACACCCAGACAGACACTCACAGACAGAGACCCAGAAAGGCACCCAGAAAAAGACACAGACAGACAGACACCCAGACAGAGACACAGACAGACAGACACCCAGCAGACAGAGACACATACAGACAGACAGAGAGACAGACAGACTGACACCCAGACAGATAGAGACACAGACAGGCAGAGACACGGAAAGGCACCCAGAAAAAGACACAGACAGACTGACACCCAGACAGACAGAGACACGGACAGAAACACCCAGACAGACAGAGACACGGAAAGACACCCAGAAAAAGACAGACAGACACCCAGACGAAGACAGACAGACAGACAGACAGACAGAGACACGGACAGACTGACACCTAGACAGACAGAGACACTGACAGA
>OX336895.1:0-15000 GCA_946959425.1 Argyrosomus regius
GTGTGTGTGTGTGTGCGTGTGTGTGTGAGTGTGTGTGTGAGTGTGTGTGTGTGCGTGTGTGTGAGTGTGTGTGTGTGTGTGTGAGTGTGAGTGAGTGAGAGTGTGTGTGTGAGAGTGTGTGTGAGTGTGTGTGTGAGAGTGTGTGTGTGAGAGTGTGTGTGAGTGTGTGTGTGTGTGTGTGAGTGTGTGTGTGTGTGTGTTGCTGAGCTCTGTCTGAACACACACTGTGTCTTGCAGAGATGTGAGCAGGGTGCTGTTCGTCCCCTACGCGCTCCATGACAGAGACGCTTACACCAGGACGGCCAGGGACCGGTTCCGGACTCTGGGTAGGTCCGGACTGTTTCATGGAGCTCCACGCTGAGTCCAGGCGGGCTCACACTCATCTGTGTCACGTGTGTTTGGACCCTGCAGGTTTCGAGCTGGACGGCATCCACGAGGCCTCGGACCCCGTCGACGCCGTCCGGAAGGCTGAGGGCATCTTCATAGGTGAGGCAGTGTCTCAGAGCAAGGCAGCAGGCAGGCCGCGCTGAGGTTCTAATCCCACACACTGCCTGACTCAGCGCCTCCGGTTCTGTTCGTTCTGCAGGTGGAGGAAACACTTTCCGGCTGCTGAAGAGTCTCTACGACAACAAGGTGGTGTCAGAGATCAGGAGGAGAGTGCTCGAGGTGACACACACACAATTGTTTCCTTGAATCCTTACTCCCTTACACCCTTCCTTCCTCCATCCTTACACCCTTGTCTCCTATCCAGGACGGCATCCCCTACATGGGCTCCAGCGCCGGCACCAACGTGGCCACCATCAGCATCAACACCACCAACGACATGCCCATCGTCTACCCTCCGTCCTTCTCCGCCATCGGCCTCGTCCCCTTCAACATCAACCCGCACTACCTGGACGCCGACCCCAGCAGCCGCCACATGGGGGTGAGGCGGGGGGGGGGGCTGACCTTACGTATCCGTGTATGTGATTGGTGGATCACATGTTAGTTCACCATCATGTTCTGTGTGTCATGCTATGTTTCAGCTGACCTATCGCATCGCGGGGTCAAAGTGTGTGAATAACTTCACTGCTCAGATAAGACGTCGTAAACTTCAGTGATATGAGTGTCGCTCACTCTGATTGGTCGGTTTCCTGACATATCAGTTTCCACCCTCAGATCTTTGACCTCAGATCAGAGCTGTGAAGACACAGCGTTGTGTGAAGGTTAGGATAAGGTTATTTATTGGTTCCTGTTCTCTGCTACAGGAAGTTGCGCAACACGTGGAGCCGTCAAAACCGCCATGTCAGCAAAAAAACTAGAAAAAACGCAGCGTCAGCAAACTGACAGTCAGACATGTTGGAGGAAGTGATGTCATAGACATGAAAATCAGCTGACTGTCATCTCTGCACACCACGTGGCCTCAGTGTGATGACACAAGGGTGTTAGTGTGTTACGGTGTGTGTTACGGTGTGTTACAGTGTGTGTCACAGTGTGTGTTACAGTGTGTTTTACAGTGTGTGTTACAGTGTGTGTTACAGTGTGTTTTACAGTGTGTGTTACAGTGTGTGTTACAGTGTGTTACAGTGTGTGTTACAGTGTGTGTTAGTGTGTTTTACAGTGTGTGTTACAGTGTGTTACAGTGTGTTACAGTGTGTGTTACAGTGTGTTTTACAGTGTGTTTTACAGTGTGTGTTACAGTGTGTTAGTGTGTTTTACAGTGTGTGTTACAGTGTGTTACAGTGTGTGTTACAGTGTGTGTTACAGTGTGTTTTACAGTGTGTGTTACAGTGTGTTTTACAGTGTGTGTTACAGTGTGTGTCACAGTGTGTGTTACAGTGTGTTTTACAGTGTGTGTTACAGTGTGTTTTACAGTGTGTGTTACAGTGTGTTAGTGTGTTTTACAGTGTGTGTTACAGTGTGTTACAGTGTGTGTCACAGTGTGTGTTACAGTGTGTTTTACAGTGTGTGTTACAGTGTGTTAGTGTGTTTTACAGTGTGTGTTACAGTGTGTTTTACAGTGTGTGTTACAGTGTGTTACAGTGTGTGTCACAGTGTGTGTTACAGTGTGTGTTACAGTGTGTTTTACAGTGTGTGTTACAGTGTGTTTTACAGTGTGTGTTACAGTGTGTTACAGTGTGTGTTAGTGTGTCACAGTGTGTGTCACAGTGTGTTACAGTGTGTTAGTGTGTTTTACAGTGTGTGTTACAGTGTGTTACAGTGTGTTTTACAGTGTGTGTTACAGTGTGTTAGTGTGTTTTACAGTGTGTGTTACAGTGTGTTACAGTGTGTGTTACAGTGTGTGTTACAGTGTGTTAGTGTGTGTTACAGTGTGTTACAGTGTGTGTTACAGTGTGTGTTACAGTGTGTTTTACAGTGTGTGTTAGTGTGTTTTACAGTGTGTGTTACAGTGTGTGTCACAGTGTGTGTTACAGTGTGTTTTACAGTGTGTGTTACAGTGTGTTTTACAGTGTGTGTTACAGTGTGTTAGTGTGTTTTACAGTGTGTGTTACAGTGTGTGTCACAGTGTGTGTTACAGTGTGTTTTACAGTGTGTGTTACAGTGTGTTTTACAGTGTGTGTTACAGTGTGTTACAGTGTGTGTCACAGTGTGTGTTACAGTGTGTGTTACAGTGTGTTACAGTGTGTGTCACAGTGTGTGTTAGTGTGTCACAGTGTGTGTCACAGTGTGTTACAGTGTGGTCAAGTGTGTGTTACAGTGTGTGTTACAGTGTTAGTGTGTTACAGTGTGTGTTACAGTGTGTTAGTGTGTTCAAGAGTGTGTTACAGTGTGTGTCACAGTGTGTGTTACAGTGTGTTCAAGTGTGTGTTACAGTGTGTGTTACAGTGTGTTACAGTGTGTGTCACAGTGTGTGTTACAGTGTGTGTTACAGTGTGTTAGTGTGTTTTACAGCGTGTGTCACAGTGTGTGTTACAGTGTGTGTCACAGTGTGTGTTACAGTGTGTTCAAGTGTGTGTTACAGTGTGTGTTACAGTGTGTTACAGTGTGTGTCACAGTGTGTTACAGTGTGTTCAAGTGTGTGTTACAGTGTGTGTTACAGTGTGTGTTACAGTGTGTCACAGTGTGTTACAGTGTGTTCAAGTGTGTGTTACAGTGTGTGTTACAGTGTGTTCAAGTGTGTGTTACAGTGTGTGGTAGTGTGTTTTCTTCAGACTACAGCTTCACACATCTACTTTAAATCGATCATCCAAGTATCTGCTGACTCTTTTCTGTTGATCAACTTGTTGATTGTCATGACCGTGACCGCCATGTTGTCGTGTTGCCATCATCATTTTGTTGCCATGTTGTCATGTTGCCGTGTTGCCGTCATCATGTTGTCATGTTGCCATCATCATGTTGTCATGTTGCTGTGATGTTGCCGTCATCATGTTGTCATGTTGCCGTGATCATGTTGTGGTGATATTGCCGTGTTGCCGTCATCATGTTGCCGTCATCATGTTGTGGTGATATTGCCGTGTTGCCGTCATCATGTTGCCGTGTTGCCGTCATCATGTTGTCATGTTGCTGTGATGTTGCCGTCATCATGTTGTCATTTTACCGTGTTGCCGTCATCATGTTGTGGTGATGTTGCCATGTTGCCGTCATTATGTTGCCGTGTTGCCGTCATTATGTTGTGGTGATATTGCCGTGTTATGTTGTCATGTTGCTGTGATGTTGCCGTCATCATGTTGCCGTGTTGCCGTCATCATGTTGTCATGTTGCTGTGATGTTTCCGTCATCATGTTGTGGTCATGTTGCCGTGTTGCCGTCATCATGTTGTCATGTTGCTGTGATGTTGCCGTCATCATGTTGTCATGTTGCCGTCATCATGTTGTGGTGATGTTGCCGTCATCATGTTGTGTTGTCGTGCAGGAGACCAGGGAGCAGAGGATCACTCAGTACCATGAAGAACCTGACACTCCGTGTGTCCTGGTAAGACGTGAACGAAGCATCACACGTCACACTGATCTGTCTGGATGTCTGTCAACCAATCAGTGTGTTCGTTGCCGATGAGTCAACGTTCAGCTGCTCTCAAACACTCAGTGACTGTACTCATGTCAACTTCAGGGTCTGAGGGAGGGCTCCATGCTGCTGGTGGAGGGAAACAAAGCCACGCTACTGGGAACCACCAAGGCCAGACTCTTCACCCGGTAACACACACACACACACACACACACACACACAGTGAGGCCCACCACTTCCCCTACAGCTGGAATGGTGCAATAATTAAACCTATCAGCAGGTGGGAGTGTTGAGTCAGAATGTGACTTCAAACGTCCTCACAATGTTGGTGTCCTGCCAAAGGTCCTCACAACTAAAGAAAGACACACACACACACACACACACACACACACACACACACCACTAACACCTTCTGTTTGTGTGTTTTAGGGGGAAGCCGTCGGTGGAGTACGACCCAGGCAGTGACCTCAGCTTCCTGTTGTCACATTGACCAATCAGAAGGAAGCAGCACATGAAGGTTTCACATTTTACCGATGCTGTTCTGATTGTTCTGGTTCTGTTCGGCTCCAAACAGAATAAACACTTTAAATAAAAATCCACCGTGTGTGTGAAGCTGTTTTCTGTGTGTGTGACTGTCTAAAACCTGGACGTAGTCTCCGTGACGTCCCCACAGACTGTCTAAAACCTGGACGTAGTCTCCGTGACGTCCCCGCAGACTGTCTAAAACCTGGACGTAGTCTCCGTGACGTCCCCGCAGACTGTCTAAAACCTGGACGTAGTCTCTGTGACGTCCCTGCAGACTGTCGCTACATTGAGTCTTGAATGAAAAAAAAAGTCAAAACAGGAAATAAAATGTGAACAATTTTTTTTTATTTCAGCTCAAATGTGAAATCATCTTATGAAAGTTAAGTTTTATTCTCTAGGTGAAAGAATACATACATCAAAAATATTTTCTCATGGCAGGAAGAACGACAGACAGACAGTGGTATTACATAGACTGTTCAAACCCCTCACACACACACACACACACACACACACACACACACACACACACACACACACACACACACAGCAGTAGCAGGACAGACTTCAGATTCAGACTTCAGTTCATGAAGTGACCGAGCTGAACGTGAGCTGACGTCAGTCCTGCTGAGCCCTGGCAGGAAGTAAAAAGCTTTATATTAATCAGTCTAAAGTTTAAACATTAAAATAAATCGTCATAAAAAGCTTCGACAGTGCAGTGAGCCTCTCTCAGGTCTTTGTTAATTATCTACCTCGTCAGACGCTAACGAGCTACGACGCAGCTCTCTCATTTGAGTTTCTGGATTTCATGGAGCGAGTTTAGAATAGAATATACTTTATTGATCCACAGAGAAAAGGTGATGCTAATTTAGTCACGACTATGTTACACAGTATGACACATAGTTAGCTTCGCTTAGCTCTGCTAGCCCTAGTTATGAAGCCAGTTAGCTTATCTTAGCTTAGCATAAATCAACCTGCTAGTCAACTGCTGGTTGACCTGCTAGAAGGTCACGGCAAACAAACCCCCCCCAAAAAAAGAGTTCACACTTTAAATAAATGAGATGATGACAGAGCCAGGCTAGCTGTTTCCACCTGTTTTTAGTCTTTAAGCTAAGCTAAGCTAAGCTAAGCGGCTGGCTTCATATTTAGCGTACAGACATTAGTTTTATCAGTCTGAACATGATGATTTTGTACGTGGAATAACTCGAGCTCGTTAACGCGATGACAAACATGAACGCAGACGATGAGATGCCAGTGAAAGAAGAACGTAACGGTGTTTAACGTGCTAACAAAGCGTTATTTCATTGTGACTGGTAATTGGATTAATATATTTTTTTAAATGATCATCAGCCTTAAACATTAATTCATGATGGAAACCCAATATGGGTGAATTCATACTGTAGTTTTTTTTTGTTTTTTTATACACACACACACACACACACTCGTACAAACGTAAAATAGCGACACGTTGCATTTTCGTTCTCAGCAAAGCTGCCAGGCACGACTCTGAAATGTGAGGGACAATAACACTACTTAAAAAATCAGAACGAGCGGGAGAGAAAAGAGCGGGAAAGTGATGATTGGAGCCAACTGACCGTTCATTAAACCCCGCCCCCCCCTATCAGCTACAGCTAAAAAGCTAATTAAGCTAACGTTAGCTCCATGAGTCCGTCAGTCTCTGGCTGACTTTATGTTTCCAGCTGAGTACTTTTTTTTATATAGATATCATGCTAACAGACAGGCTAAAGCTAACAGGACCCAGATCTTGATATAATGCTAACAGACAGGCTAAAGCTAACAGGACCCAGATCATGATATCATGCTAACAGATAGGCTAATGCTGGAACAGGACCCAGACAAAGGCACATGTTGTTACTTAGATTACTTTTTATGTGTTATGTAAATCCATTTTAATTACTACAGGAGAGTCGTTTAGTTCTCAGTATGTCAGCTAACGTTAGCTGGAGATCAGGACAGACGAGCTAACGTTATCTTAAACTCATAGCATTCAGGATATATAAAATACACACAGTGAAAGTTCACGTAGTTAACAGGGCTGTTAACTAATGTAGTTAGCTAATGACATGCTAACATGCTAACTCTCGGCCTGGTTACACTTTATGTAGTCAGCTAGCTAGCCAGACATGCTAGTGATGGCAGATACACCCGTGCTGTGTCTCAGTCCTCGTCCTTCCAGACAGCTGGTCACATGATCACATCATCATGCTTCAATGTGCCGAGCTGTGATTGGACATCACTGTTCAGGGGCGGAGCTTAACGGCCAGTTTTACAAAAATGATGAAGTCATCACTTCATTGATTTTTAAAGCAGAAATCATTTACTGAACAAATAAACCCAAAATGTGTTGATCGTGTTGAAATGAAGCGACTCTTATTAAAATACTGAAAACACCACGAGCACCCTGAAGCAGAGCAACGACTCTTAACGAGACTCTTAACGAGACTCTTAACGAGACGTTCAAACCAGCTTCCCCAAGCACACAAAGCAGAGAGAAAGAACATCAGAGTAAATATATTACTAACACACCACCTTTATCCAAACACATTTCAAACAGGACGCTCTGCTCTCATTTATTATTATCATTATTATAATTATTATTATTGATCTGTTCGTACTGTGTGACTAAGTATTTCTGAGGAGACGCTTCACGTCTCTGTAACAGCCGTCGTGTGAAACAAACATTTTGTGTTGAAAATAAAAAAGTGCAAATTAAACATCAGGACAAACTGCCTCGTTCGTTCGAACACGTGATCAAAGTTTTTCATGCACGATGCGTTCAGGGTCATCATGTTAAAGGAGCAGTTCACCATGTGTAATCAACACACTGAACTATTCCTTTAACTGCAGGACATGAGTCATGTGACCCGTGTGACGCGCTCTGGTTTGGCACAACATGACTTTAAAAAAACTTGAATCTGCCTCAGTGAACAGTGAAACTCTCTGAACGACCTGTTACCCTGAATATTCCTGCACAAACAGAAGGGGGCGCTCCTCTAGGGGGCGCTCCTCAGGGGGCGCTCCTCTAGGCGTCGGCGTTGCCGTTCTCCTCCGGCTGCAGCTGCTCCTTCTCGGTGCAGTCGTCCTGCGGGGGGCGCACTCGCTTAAAGAAACCCAGCTGAAGAAGAAGAAGTGGGATCATTAAAGTTTGATTTAGAGCTGGAGCATTCGATTATTCTGTCTGGTTCTGTCTGGTTCTGTTTGGTTCTGTTTGGTTCTGTCTGGTTCTGTCTGGTTCTGTTTGGTTCTGTTTGGTTCTGTCTGGTTCTGTCTGGTTCTGTTTGGTTCTGTCTGGTTCTGTTTGGTTCTGTCTGGTTCTGTCTGGTTCTGTTTGGTTCTGTTTGGTTCTGTCTGGTTCTGTTTGGTTCTGTCTGGTTCTGTCTGGTTCTGTCTGGTTCTGTTTGGTTCTGTCTGGTTCTGTTTGGTTCTGTCTGGTTCTGTTTGGTTCTGTTTGGTTCTGTCTGGTTCTGTCTGGTTCTGTCTGGTTCTCACCTTGTACATGATGAAGATGAGCAGCGCCAGCAGCAGCAGTCCTGCCAGCACAGCCAGAGCCACGACCCAACCCGGCACCGACGGACTAGTCTCTGCTACCCACACCACCGACACACTCGCCTGAAACAACACACACTCTCCTGAATAACACACACTCACCTAAACAACACACACTCGCCTGAAACAACACACACTCTCCTGAATAACACACACTCACCTAAACAACACACACTCTCCTGAAACAACACACACTCTCCTGAATAACACACACTCACCTAAACAACACACACTCGCCTGAAACAACACACACTCTCCTGAATAACACACACTCTCCTGAACAACACACTCACCTAAACAACACACTCACCTGAACAACACACACTCTCCTGAACAACACACACTCACCTAAACAACACACACTCTCCTGAACAACACACACTCAAACAGACTCTGACAGAATATATCGAGTGTGACGCTCGACTGGAGTTTGGGTTGCAAAGTTTCCAGTGAATTTCTGGAAATATTCAAAACCCAAAGCTTCATGGGAAATATGCAAATTTATGTTAATGATGTATAAATTGTGGGTAATGTAAACAAAGTGTATCGTATCAAAACAAACATTTTGTTACAACAAAGAAGCTCTGTTTGAATAATGTTTCTGTGTGTGTGTGTGTGTGTGTCTTACAGTTGTACTATTGGACGGCAGCTCTGACACCAGGTTCTTGTACGGCATCTCGATGACACTGAAGGAGGCTGTAGATCGAACCACGTACGAACGATTCTGATTCTCAGTCTGAGAGAACAAATGAAGAACACACGTGAAGAACACACACGTGAAGAACACACATGAAGAACACACGTGAAGAACACACACGTGAAGAACACACATGAAGAACACACACATGAAGAACACACATGAAGAACACACACGTGAAGAACACACATGAAGAACACACATGAAGAACACACACGTGAAGAACACACATGAAGAACACACACATGAAGAACACACACGTGAAGAACACACATGAAGAACACACGTGAAGAACACACACGTGAAGAACACACATGAAGAACACACACATGAAGAACACACATGAAGAACACACACGTGAAGAACACACATGAAGAACACACATGAAGAACACACACGTGAAGAACACACATGAAGAACACACACATGAAGAACACACATGAAGAACACACACGAAGAACACACATGAAGAACACACACGAAGAACACACACGTGAAGAACACACATGAAGAACACACACATGAAGAACACACATGAAGAACACACACGAAGAACACACGTGAAGAACACACGTGAAGAACACACACGAAGAACACACACGTGAAGAACACACACGTGAAGAACACACGTGAAGAACACACACGTGAAGAACACACATGAAGAACACACGTGAAGAACACACATGAAGAACACACACGTGAAGAACACACACATGAAGAACACACACATGAAGAACACACACGTGAAGAACACACACATGAAGAACACACATGAAGAACACACATGAAGAACACACACATGAAGAACACACATGAAGAACACACACATGAAGAACACACATGAAGAACACACACGTGAAGAACACACATGAAGAACACACACATGAAGAACACACACATGAAGAACACACATGAAGAACACACACATGAAGAACACACATGAAGAACACACACGTGAAGAACACACACGTGAAGAACACACATGAAGAACACACATGAAGAACACACACATGAACACACATGAAGAACACACATGAAGAACACACATGAAGAACACACACATGAAGAACACACACATGAAGAACACACATGAAGAACACACACATGAAGAACACACATGAAGAACACACATGAAGAACACACACATGAAGAACACACACATGAAGAACACACACATGAAGAACACACATGAAGAACACACACGTGAAGAACACACACGTGAAGAACACACATGAAGAACACACATGAAGAACACACACATGAACACACATGAAGAACACACACATGAAGAACACACATGAAGAACACACACGTGAAGAACACACACGTGAAGAACACACATGAAGAACACACATGAAGAACACACACATGAACACACATGAAGAACACACACATGAAGAACACACACATGAAGAACACACATGAAGAACACACACATGAAGAACACACATGAAGAACACACACATGAAAAACACACACATGAAGAACACACATGAAGAACACACACATGAAGAACACACATGAAGAACACACACATGAAGAACACACACATGAAGAACACACATGAAGAACACACACATGAAGAACACACACATGAAGAACACACACATGAAGAACACACATGAAGAACACACACATGAAGAACACACACATGAAGAACACACAGGAAGAACACACACATGAAGAACACACATGAAGAACACACACATGAAGAACACACGTGAAGAACACACATGAAGAACACACACGTGAAGAACACACACGTGAAGAACACACACGTGAAGAACACACGTGAAGAACACACGTGAAGAACACACATAAAGAACACACATGAAGAACACACGTGAAGAACACACGTGAAGAACACACACGTGAAGAACACACACATGAAGAACACACACATGAAGAACACACATGAAGAACACACACGTGAAGAACACACACGTGAAGAACACACACATGAAGAACACACATGAAGAACACACACATGAAGAACACACATGAAGAACACACACATGAAGAACACACATGAAGAACACACATGAAGAACACACACGTGAAGAACACACACGTGAAGAACACACATGAAGAACACACATGAAGAACACACACATGAAGAACACACATGAAGAACACACACATGAAGAACACACACATGAAGAACACACATGAAGAACACACACATGAAGAACACACATGAAGAACACACATGAAGAACACACACATGAAGAACACACACATGAAGAACACACATGAAGAACACACACATGAAGAACACACATGAAGAACACACACGTGAAGAACACACACGTGAAGAACACACACGTGAAGAACACACATGAAGAACACACATGAAGAACACACACATGAACACACATGAAGAACACACACATGAAGAACACACATGAAGAACACACACATGAAGAACACACATGAAGAACACACACATGAAGAACACACACGAAGAACACACACATGAAGAACACACATGAAGAACACACACATGAAGAACACACACATGAAAAACACACACATGAAGAACACACATGAAGAACACACACATGAAGAACACACATGAAGAACACACACATGAAGAACACACACATGAAGAACACACATGAAGAACACACACATGAAGAACACACACATGAAGAACACACACATGAAGAACACACATGAAGAACACACACATGAAGAACACACACATGAAGAACACACATGAAGAACACACGTGAAGAACACACACATGAAGAACACACATGAAGAACACACACATGAAGAACACACACATGAAGAACACACGTGAAGAACACACGTGAAGAACACACACATGAAGAACACACATGAAGAACACACATGAAGAACACACGTGAAGAACACACACATGAAGAACACACATGAAGAACACACATGAAGAACACACACATGAAGAACACACATGAAGAACACACACATGAAGAACACACACATGAAGAACACACGTGAAGAACACACACATGAAGAACACACACATGAAGAACACACACATGAAGAACACACATGAAGAACACACATGAAGAACACACACATGAAGAACACACATGAAGAACACACACATGAAGAACACACACATGAAGAACACACACTGTTAAATTTCTGATAATTCACTGCTTCAAACTAAACATGCAGGTGTGTCTGTAGGTCTGTAGGTGTGTGTGTAGGTGTGTGTAGGTGTGTGTGCAGGTGTGTCTGGAGGTGTGTGTGCAGGTGTGTGCAGGTGTGTGTGTAGGTGTGTGTGCAGGTGTGTGTAGGTGTGTCTGGAGGTGTGTGTGCAGGTGTGTTACCCTCAGGAAGGTGTCCACAGCCAGTCTGGAGTAGATGAAGAGGATGGCGTTCTTCCTCCTCTCCAGTCGACCGACCTGACACCTGAGCAGCAGACAGTCTGCTGTGCTGCAGTCCTACAAACATCATCCATGTTAACGTGGCACCGCCATGACACCTGACACTGTCATTACAACAACGTGTGCGTGTGTGTGTGTGTGTGTGTGTACCAGTGTTTGCAGGTCACTCTGTGTGTCTCTTGACTCCAGGTCTCTTCTTTTGCGGACCTGGTTCCGGTTTCGTCCCTCCGTCTCACGGTCTCTGGGTGGAATGGTGTTGTTCTTCGCCGAGGACAACGGGTTCTGATGCACGCACGCACACACACACACACACACACACACAGTTACAGTTTGCTCTGTGCTGTCAGACTCAGGTGCTGACGTGTTCGGACTCTCACAGAGATGTTGAGCGGGTTGATCTCGGTGTCTGTGGTGCAGTTGATCGGGCCTTCGGTCTCGTAGCTGGTGATGTAGAGCAGCGAGCCGTTCTTGAACTGGTACGGCCACTTCACCTCCAGAGACGCCTTACTGAACGTGCTGGGCCCGCTGTTCAACAGCTGACACACACACACACACACACACACACAGTGTTAATTATTATTATGACACAGCATCACAAGCTCAGGGTCACATTTCTTAAAGGGACAGTACAGGGAGCTAATGTGTTTGTTTTGGAACGTTCTGTCAACGTTACACAAACACAGGATGAACTACCTGTTGTATGATTGGTGGATTATGATTACATAAATACTCTATATTGTGTGTGTGTGTGTGTGTGTGTGTGTGTGTGTGTACCTCGTAGATGTGAACTATCTGTGGTCCGATGTCGTCTCCGACCTGAGGAGGAACTTTAGGTTTCCAGTTGGCGATGGGAAGCAGCACCTGACCAGGAGACGACGTGCTAAACACACACACACAGTTTTGATGAGTGTGTGTGTAGCTGAGTGTTCCAGTGAAGCAGCTCAGTGCTGATCGTCTGTGTGTGTGTGTGTGTGTGTGTGTGTGTCTTACCCTCTGATGGACACTTTGGCGAGCACAGCCAGCTTGGTGATGCTGGAGACTCGAGGGCTCGTGTTGTTGAACTGGTTGGAGCTGAAACATGAAGAAGTGTGTGAGGCCTGCAGCCACAGGGGGCGCTGCTGCTCTGACATTAAAGTGACGTACTGAGCGCGCTCTGAACTGAACACTGCTCACACGCTCATTAGCATATCTCACAAACAGATCGTTGTCATGCAGATGAGCTTCAGCTCAGAGACGCTCATTTACATACTCGCCTCTGATTGGGCGGCCATGTTACCCTGTTGGCTGTAGAGCATGTGTGACTGACACGTTTGTACACACACCACCAACCTGTTCCCTCTGTTAGCCGTTAGCTGGATCAGCTGTTAGCAGCTCCTCTTTAAGTGTGTGTGTGTAGGCGCGAGTCTCCCTGAATGTAAACGTGTGTGTTCAGCCTGTACCTGACGATCTGCAGGTCAAACTTCACAGAGGTGTCCTCCTCCGACAGCTGGTGAACACTGAACTGCAACTCTGCCAGCACCTGGCCAATCACAGCACAGGAAGAGACAGCAGAGGACCAATCAGGAAGCAGGAAGGACGACTGGTTCAAATAATGAACGTCCTTCATAACCTGCAGCCGTACGGTCATGTGACACACACTCACCTTGGTTCCTCCCTTCATGGGGTTTCCCAGGTCACACACCACCATCTTGGTCTGGTTCTCCGTCTTGTAGGCACAGGACAGTCTGCTGAGAGCCTGCAACAGAACATCAGAACCAGAGAGGAGCGTCACAGAAGAACCGGGGCCAGTGGAAATCTGTTGCTAGGAAACAGCTCTGTCCAATCAACAGCAATCGTTGATGATGATGTCACGTGCGAGGTGCCGTTACCTCCCCGCGGCCGACCCCGGTGAAGTCGGCCTGCTGTGGCAGGTAGATGTGGAGCTCGGCCTCGTAGGCTCCCTCTCCCTGATTCTCAGCGCTGACCTGCAGAGTCAGAGCGTTGTCGTCGCCGATGTAGATCTGCTGACGGTCGCTTAGCAACGACACAAACACAAACATCTCAGACACATGTCCATTTTTTATAGAAAAGACAACAAATAATGCTAATGTTAGCTCAGTGTGTTAGCTGCTGTTAGCTCAGCGTGTTAGCTGCTGTTAGCTCAGTCTGTTAGCTGCTGTTAGCTCAGCGTATTAGCTGCTGTTAGCTCAGCGTGTTAGCTGCTGTTAGCTCAGTGTGTTAGCTGCTGTTACCTCAGTTTGTAAGCTGCTGTTAGCTCAGCGTGTTAGCTGCTGCTAGCTCAGTTTGTAAGCTGCTGTTAGCTCAGCGTGTTAGCTGCTGTTAGCTCAGCGTGTTAGCTGCTGTTAGCTCAGCGTGCTAGCTGCTGTTAGCTCAGCGTGTTAGCTGCTGTTAGCTCAGTGTGTTAGCTGCTGTTAGCTCAGCGTGTTAGCTGCTGTTACCTCAGTTTGTAAGCTGCTGTTAGCTCAGCGTGTTAGCTGCTGTTAGCTCAGCTTGTAAGCTGCTGTTAGCTCAGCGTGTTAGCTGCTGTTAGCTCAGTTTGTAAGCTGCTGTTAGCTCAGCGTGTTAGCTGCTGTTAGCTCAGCTTGTAAGCTGCTGTTAGCTCAGCGTGTTAGCTGCTGTTAGCTCAGTGTGTTAGCTGCTGTTAGCTCAGTTTGTAAGCTGCTGTTAGCTCAGCGTGTTAGCTGCTGTTAGCTCAGCGTGTTAGCTGCTATTAGCTCAGATGTTTTCTTCTCACGTCTCACCTCTTCACTGACAACTTCAGGTCGGGTTTGCAGATGTTGTCGTCTCCACAGTCCAATAGGATGTGAGCCTGAGAGAGGGAGGGGCGGGGTCAAGAAGGAGGTCAAACAGTGATACGCACACACACACACACACACACACACACACACACAC